>CAWUFW010011681.1:540000-545000 GCA_963921515.1 Calotriton arnoldi
CTCCTGGCGCACTGCTGCTTGGTGGATGAGGTTCACTTTAGTCCTGAGGCCCTCAGGAGGCAAGGGGACCTCATAGCCCAACCAGCAGTGCGCCGAGAGGCGGTTTGCAGAGTGGTGGGAAAAGGGGCGTGGCCTCCGACCACCTCTCAGCAATTCCACTATGTGGGGCTTACTGGAGGTAACAGGTGGGATAGTTGGCCCCTAAGGACCTTAAGCAGCGAAGGGGACTTCATCCCCCAACCAAGAGTGCACCAGGAGGCGTGTTTGCAGAGAAGTAGAGAAAGGGGGCGGGACTTCCGGTTTTTTTGGGGGGTTTTTTAGAAAGGGAGTCTGCGTGGCCCCCCTTCCCTTGACCCTTTTGGGGCCCTGGAGCCTGACCCATTTCATTTTACATTTAAATGAATTTAAACTGGAGGGGACCGCGCGGCACCCCTCCCGAGGCTGATTTCTGCCCTGGGGACTCCATCTACCGGGGCCAGGCCTTTATAATATAAAAAGGGAAGGGGGAGGCCGCGCAGCCCCCCCTTTCCAGACCGATTTTGGCCCCTGGGACGTTTTTTCTTTTCTTTTAAAGGAAGGGGGGCCGTGGGCCCCCCTCCCCAAGCCGATTTCAGCCTCGGGACCCCATTCCCCGGCCAGGCCATTTTTTTGGGGTCTCAAGGGAGGGGGGCCAATCAGCCCCTCTCCCGGGCCATTTTCGGCCCCGGGACCCTATCCCCTGGGGCATGGCCAGCTGTTTCAGGACCACGGGGGGAGGCTGGAGCCTTCGCGGTCCCGGCCGGCTCCCGCCTCCTGCAGGAGCCGGCATTGCTTTTTACAGACTTGCAGCTCTGTGGGTGTAAAAAGCAAAGTGTGTTCCACTTTGAACGAGCGAGAGCAAAATGTTCTTGCTTGTTCAAAGCGGAGCACACTTGTTTGCTTTGGGATGGCAGGAGCAGTGCTCCCGCCATCCCATAGCAAACTGCGATGTCCTAGGGGTGGGCACCCCGGGATATTCCCGGAGCCGGCCCTGGGGGGTGGTGGTCCCCAGGGCCATTGACGGCTCCAGGAGGGGGGCCGCATGGCCCCCCTCCCATCTTAAAAATAGCCCCGGGGAGGTGGTGGTCCCCGAGGCAGCCGGGGGGGCGCATGGCCCCCCGCATTTAGGTATAGTAGCCCCGGGGAGGTGGCAGTCCCCCAGGCTGCGTTGGAGGGCAGAGCCCCCCCACGCATCTTACTTAAATATAGCCCTGGGAAGGTGGCGATCCATGGGGCTGCATGGCCCTCGCACTCCAGTACATTAGGGGAAATGGCGGTCCCCAGGGGTGTGGGGGGGCCGCATAGCGCCCCCCCCCCCCACCACCCCTGCATTTCAGTCATTCAGCCTTGGGGAGGTGGCGGCCCCCTGCCACCATTATTGATTGCCCCACCACCAATATTTATTGCCTTGCCATCATTATATATTGCCCCCCAGGACCTGGCCCAACTTGGGGCTTAATTAAACGAAGCCCGGCAACCCACGCTTCGTTTTTTTTTTTGTTCATTTCCCAGCAGGATTCGCAGATCCAACATGACTCCTGCCGAATTTTCTTTAAAAAAAATGCTTTTCTTGGCTCTGGGGTTTCCTGTGGCCTAAACTCACCAGCAAAGAGAATAGCACTGCTGAACCAGCTGAAGGCAATCCAGTGTGACATATGCCTCCTACAGGAGACCCACCTGTTGAAAAAGGATTGGAATCTCATGTGGTCGAAGTGATTTGACCGTCCCTTCTGGTCAGTTGGGCCTGGCAAGAAAGCGGGGGTGGCCATCCTAGTATCCACACACTTCCAAGGCCAGGACCTTCAAGCACATTCTGACATTGCGGGCCGCATGCTGCCTGTGCAGATCTCCCTTCACCAATATACTTTCACAGTTGCATGCCTCTATGTTCCTAATGACCACCAGGAATCCTTTATCTGCCAGGCGGTTGGGATGAGGCCTGTTCAATTTCCAGCTGGTGGCATAACCATGGAAAACAATGAAGGAATCTTGCCATGAGTTATGTTGCAAGCCATTTAGTAGCTGGAAAATCATGAATGTGATGTGTGTATGTGTACGTTTGGTATGTGATGATTGTGTGCGAGGTTAGGTTTTATGTGACAATGGTAAGGGGACATTTTATAATGTTGTTTTGTATGTACAAATTGCACAATTATGTTCTATTTGCACATGTAAGAAAAATTGCATTATTGTTGAACAATTTATGACTTGCACTGTATATATGATCACAGAAAAATTATGGTTTTATTACCTGAAAAAATACAAATGAAAAATATGGTCTATGAATTTACATTTACTTAGGAAGATTAAAAATAAAAATGAATTAATGCATTTTTGTTGTATCTAGTGATATTGTAAGCAAAGGGACAGCCCGTTCAGAGCTTATTATAGCCACTGTATAATAGATGTTGGTCGAGTGGGAGGTTGGGTATCATTACATATTTTTGTTTCCCCTTTTCTCCCAGACCACACAAATAGATTACTAAGGGTACCTCTGGCTTTGCAGGTTGGGATGAGTCTCACTGCACCACATATTAAGGTCCTGACGGGGGGGTGTGGGGGGGGGATTTAAACCTGGTACCAGATGCCTCCTTAGATCGGACCACTCAGAGGGCTGGCCCACAGGAGCACTCATTCCGCAGGGTCTCACAGATGCGGGGTTGGTCGACACTTGGAGGACACCACACCCTTCCACAAAGTCGTACTCCTTTTTCTCAGCTGTGCACACTGTTTCAATAGCCAGTTTCTATGGTGGCTATGCGTTTTGACGTGGAAATTAGTCACGGAAGAAACTGACGTCAGCGTGTCGGGCAAGGGCTTATATGAACTCCATTGGCGTCTCATCCAGTGGACGACATAGCTACCAAGTTGCACAATGCCCTCAACCGGCGCGCAGAGGTTCTGCTGGAAAAATTTCCGTATCCAGTCTGGTGCCTGGGGAGAATTCTAAAGTAAGGAATCTGTAGCTACTGTCTCTGCCAGATAATGCATTTCTGAAGGTAAGTAACTTTTCTGATAGTCTGACCCAGCGGAGGCTACATAAAATTCTTACATACACATTACTTTCATCATCTTAGTGTTCAATCTATTTCCTCTCTGGCCCCAATATCACACTAACCTACATACCAACTATAGATCCTCCGATGAATCTTTTATGTGAGCTAACAGACTCTGATATTAAGTTGACATGTGGCAAATCCTTATGAGGACCTGGAATAAGGAAATCCCAAATTCATGCATACATCAACATTTCCTGTAACCTTAGTAAGCAAATTTTCGATAAGGACTTCACACCAAGAATGACTCAAAACGATAATTTGCCCATGAATATCTTTTATCTACGCCTCAATTTGAATGGTCAAACACAAATTGCATTTAGACTTTGTATATGGAATTAATTTAGTACAATTAGTCACACAATATCAAACAGATTCAATACAAGATACATATGCTGATTACCTAGGGACTATGAGAGAGAGAGCATTGCAAAATCAAGTTCAGCGTTTAGGTTCTACAAACCAAATATGCAGAGATTGGTATGAGAAGAGTCACAGGATTGAGTCCATAACTCTCCAGCCAAAGAGTTATACCTACACCAGCCAAAGAGTTATACCTACACACTTTACCAGCCAGCAAAGTACAGGATGAGTCAGTTCGGAAGTTCAGTTCAAAATTGGGATAGGCTTAAGGGAAACTAAAGTTCAGTCCTGCAGCATGCCAGGCATGTGAATTGAAAATGATAGGCAGTCCCCACTCCTCCATGGGGTCAATTATTCTTCCAAACGTTCTCAGTTCACGCCCACAAAGTATCAGTCCTGTCGTACGTTATGTTTTCCATTGGTTGTCCACAGGGTCTGCTCATGGTGTGATCAATACCTCACTAAGAAATCCAGAAGCATTAAGTAATCCTTTTGTCAAATCATCAATATCCACCACATAATTTGCATCCTTTCCTCGGAAGTTGTGTAATTTATTTTATTAATTCTGTCCTTTCCAAGACGCTCTCTCTGGGTTTGCTATTGTATTGATATATTTTCTGTCAAAAGTGTTGCTAAGTCAGAAAAGGCCCATTGTTCATAAGCATGAAAAGAAACGCACGAAGAAGTTCTCATAGCGTCTGAAATGACAACTTCAGCTAGTTTCTGCTTCTCGAAACGAAGTAAAGAAAGTATTTTAAGGCCTACACAAACTTGTTATAACCATTACCTCGTTAAGAATTAATATAAACAGACATTCACATATAATGTTCAGTTTTCTTAGTATATTCACTCATTCTCATTTTCAAAGGTTACATGTCAATATTGGGCACTACTAAACACAACACTTCACACATTTTAATTTCCAAACAGATTAATATGCGTATCACCTTTACTCTTTACGTTTATAGTTTATGTACTTTTGTCATTGCGACAAAACTTTACTAATAATCTTTAAGCTAAACATTTTAAGCGCATTTATTTTGATTCACTATTAAAAGCATTCTTTTCCCTATGTCACGTTAGGTAATCAGCAGCACATTTCTAAGTTAACCACATTTTATTTTCTTAAACACATGTATACGTTTCATGAGCATTTAATTATTTCTCTACTCTTTTCTATGTTTGTCACATTTTTACGTTTCAAAACATTTCTGCATGCTTTTACGATGCAGTTTAGGATCTCATGTTTTTCGTCCTCATTCTATCTTGCGCATTTTGTCAGTTAGTACCGTAAATCTCATTTAATAGTGAGAATTGATAGAGGCAAGCGTCTTTAAACTTTTTGGCTCCATCAGAACCAGTGTGGTCCCAGGTTAAATTCGAATCGCCTACTAGTGCCCCAAACCTCTCCTTCGTAGCCCAGGGCTGGGTCGATTCCCTTAAATGAAGACACCTGCTTCATGCCTCTCGATTAGATGCATGCTAGCTGCTCAATGTCTGCCTTGCTGAAACAGAACGCCATAAAGCGTGTGGATTGTGTACACTTTATTGTACTGCATTTTT
>CAWUFW010011681.1:550000-585000 GCA_963921515.1 Calotriton arnoldi
CCCTGAGCTAATGTGTTTGCTAGACTATCTCCGAGCGGTCATCTAAGAGAATGTGTGTTGTCTTTTACATAGCTAGAATGAGGTCTCAGCTTAAATTCAATATAATTAACTCTTGCAATAGTGTTTTTTTTTCCCTTCGCATATTCATAATCTTTGAAATATCCCAGCCTCAGGCAGGGATCCAGGGAAGCTTTTTACATGCTCAGTGCTCACTTCATACCACTTATGTCTCAGGCGTTGGGCTGACCTCATATAATGCTAACCAGTTTTGTTCACACCAAGAACATAAATGCCCCCTTCAAAACAATTTGTCTGGGTCAATATATTAGATCACTAATAGTCTGCATTGGCAAAGTTGAAGTTTGTCTTAAACTCAATGTGATTGTTAGCCATTTGAAGATACTTGTTTTCTTTGACCAATTTCGAGAGTTCACACGTCTGGTCTAGGGATTTGTGCTTTATTTGGTTTTGGGAGCTTAATAGCAAAATTGCTAAACGTTTAAATGGTCCGTTTGATAGTCTAGTCTTGAACTATAACTAGAAATTTGTATTTTAATAATTGTGACCGGTTACCTGCTCTAAGATTAGGTTGAATGATCATTTTATTCTTGATGTACAGTGTGGTCCAGTATGCACAAGTCTTTATTTTTTGGTTTCCATATGTTAATGAATTTATGACTGAGGAGCAGTAGAGTACTCCGAAGCGGGAGACCTTCCTCGTGCTAGAATGAAGGTGAATAGTGATGGAAAGACTTGCTGCAGCCTCCCCTTCTCAACCAGCTGCTTGTGGAGGGAGGTGTGGCGTGCACATGCTGCAGAGGTTAGGCATTGACCCTCACCTCCTCCACCCATTCGCAACACCATGGGGGAGGCAGGGAGCAGTAGGGCCTACAGAGCCCAAGTGGAGGATAAGTGAGGGGCTAAACACCAATGGTGTGGCTTAACTGGGGGTACAGCTTTCAAGATGGCACCAAGGAGCTAATAGATCAGGTGACGTGGCCAGGAAAGGCATGGTTTGCATCCTCACTGAGCAGAGATTGCGCTATAAACACTGGGTGTGGCTGGACATGCCAACATGCACCAGGTTCCCCTTCCAATGCTGGATTTTGCTGGGGCAGCCCTAGGCTGGCTTCTGTCAGTGTTGATTGCTGGATAAACTGATTACCTCTTCTCCGAGCTTGATTCGTGCTGCAACCATGTTGGAGCACTGCAAGCTCAAAGACAAATGTCTTTTCTTACCACGTGAGTGAAGGAGCTCACCTGAAAAAAAACATGGAGGACTTGGAGGTGCCTGCCACTGATGAATGGAAAGCAGGCACCTGGAGAAAGTCCTCATGTGATACCCAATGTACTGCACTCAAACTCCTCAGTAAATACAAAGGTTATTGCATCTGACCCTTTCCTGATGAGCCGGGCGGGCGAAGGAACCACAACCCCCAGGCTCCACCGCGAGTGCCGACATGAGTGCAGACGCGTGTCATTCCTCAGGCGCCTGGAGGCGCTAAAGCAGACTGCGAGGCCCCGCTGCATGGGATGCGCCCGGGCCAAGGGCAGGCCCATCCACGCCCGTCACAGACCAGAGGAGGCTGGGCCACCCCCTTGACATCTCGCACCAGCGGTTTACGATCTGTCATTCGTGACAAGAAAAAGGTACTGTGCTTGAATAACTATCAGTCCCCCTTTGTGAGCCACCTGTTGACTGTTCTCTTTCTTGTTCTTTTCCCCCGTGCGCTGTGGGACGATATTGTGATGGGAAAGCGCAAAGTCTCTGAGGGAGGTTCGAAGAAAGTTTCCAAAAGGAAGGCGAAAAAGAAAATTTTGTCTTTAATCCCAGGCTCTGGGGGAGGGGTATTAGACCGAATTGACAGCCTGTTATCAGAATGCAAGGGTCTTCTTGATCCAACCCCCACCAATACCTCACCTAATACTTCACCTAAATATACCAACACACCGGTATCTAGAAACCCTATACACACTGGCCGTATACCAGCTATGTTTAAAAGGGCAGCCAGCAGGAACAAAGTTCCTGACACATCAAACTCACAACCTACTAGATCTGCTAGCGTGGACACAGAAGCTCAAGAGCCCGCAGTTGATCTGTCAGCCTTTCCATGCAGCAACAGTTTTTCTCTACTCAGAACACATAGATCCACTAGTCATGCCTATTAGCCCAAGCAGTGGGGTGCAAAAACTGGGCACAGAGGCATTATTCGTCCAATTGAGGACGTTCAATTAGTAGCAAGCCCAGTCTTGCATCCAAATAGTCTTGACACTAATAGTAGAAACAGCCCACCAAATCATATAAACATCATGTTAGATGAGGCATCCATACAAAGATCATTATCCCTGCAAATAGTAGATCTAGTGTAGGAAATTAGAGTGCTTAAAGCAACTGTTGGTAGTCTTTCTGATTCTCTAAGCAAGGTACTTACTATGTTATGTTATATAAATTTGTAGCTCGCACAGATGCTAAAGTGTCCCGGCGCGAACCTGAAAAGGGACCAGAACAGAGGCAAAGCTAAAAGAGAAAGGTTTTTAACTTTTTCTTAAAAGTCGCAAGATCTTGAATGCCGCGCAGAGCTAGCGGCAGGGCATTCCATGCCAGGGCAGCTTTAAGGACGAAGGAGCTCCCTCCAAGCCTTTGACGGTTAAACCGAGGGAATCTGAGCCAGGAGTTGCGAGGAAGAACGCAGCTGTCTTACCGGGACATAAGTCAAACCTCTTCTGTAAGTATATAGGTCCTAGGTCATGGAGAGCGCTGTGAGCAATAGTCAATTTTGAATTTTATTCGCGCCTCCACAGGCAGCCAGTGTAGAGTTCGTAGATGTGAGCGCACACTGCTCCTGCTGGAAAGACCCAGCAGGAGTCTGGCAGCCGAGTTTTGAACTACCTGCAGTTTGTTCAAGAGGTAGCCCGGATTGCCAGCGTATAGTGCATTGGCGTAATCTAGGCGGGAAAGGATCAGAGCGCGGGCAACAGTTTCCTTAGCAGAGCTAGGAAGAAGAGGAAGAAACTTCCTCAGATTTCAGAATGCCAAAGCAGGTCCCTGCCAGCCTCTTGACCTGGGTCAAAAAGGTAAAGTTCTCCTCGAACCACACCCCCAGATTCTTGGCATGGTTACCCTTGGAGCTAGGCAGGGGGAAACCTGGGGGGGCCACAGCTTCTCTCTGAAGTTTGCAGGAAATTTGCCATACAGAAGGATCTCTGACTTCTCCTCATTACACTTAAGCTGCACCTGAGCGAACCAGTGAAAGACAGAGGACAGACAGTGTTGAACAGAGAGGACAGAATCATCCTTCCCCAAGAAAACCATTACCAAAGAGCTTTATTCGACGTCAAGTCATAAAAGCACAGTACATACATGCACCTTAAAACTCAAAAATGCATACACATTAAAACTACATAAAATACAATGTATATACATATAAAACCATAACTGGATAGTTCATGACGTCGACAATTCCAGTATAGAAATGAAACATTTTAAAATTGATGGAAATACTAGAACTCAAAACGATGGTAGTTCATATAAAACGTTAATACCTGGGATGGATAGTTAAATCACAATTAAGTAAGATACATTCTATCTATTGGGTATTGTCTCAAAACCCCATGAGAATGATTTATACGATCCTTTCAGAATGCTTAGCATACCTTTGATCTGATAACCCACGCCCATCCCAGAAACTTTGCCATTGCAATAACAATGGGGGCTGAAGTGTTCGTACGCAGTATTCTATATGCTTCTGCACTCAGTCTGGTCCCCATTGTCCTGCAAATTGGAGCTAACCATACACGTCGAGGCCTTTCATACGCGGGGCAAATAAACAGCATGTGGGCCACTGACTCTATCTGGGCCATACATGTGGGACAGACACCGATACCCTCTGTGACCCATCTTGCTGTAAAGGACCTAACGGGAAGTGAGCCTACTCTAAACTGAAAATATAATTTCCGTTCCTGGGGTTTTGTTATTAAATCCCAATACTGCTCCAAGCGTGGGAGTGGTTTAAAGTCCATGAAGCAACCTGTGAGAGAGGACGATTCCACATTTCTATATGTATTACGATTAATAGTGGCCCAGTACATCTCTTTTAAGATATCCTTAGAGGGAAAATGTACATCTACGGGATTCTCTCATAGCATTTCCATGCCCATGCTTACTAGGGTAGCTCTCACCTCCCTGAGCCATTTGATTTTGTGAAAGCTATCGGCGCTGATTAAATCTTTTAGGCCTGCAGCATAGGTTGCTAGTTCGGGGGTTGACCAGATTCTACGCCAATACAGTATAGGGCGGAGTCTAGCTGCATCAGCCAGTGCATTTCTACCAAGGTCATATAACAATGGGCGAACCGGGGTACTTTGTGGGAGGCTTGTAATCTTTCGGAGGAACCTATTTTCAGCAGCAGTCAACTTTAGCGTTTTTTCAAACCCCCAGAGTTCAGCCCCATACAAGGCAGAGCTGGCCACTTTCATATTATACAATTGATGCACCGGACTAACCGGTTTTGTTAGAGAGGTGTTATATTCAGTTAGTAAAACCCCAGATAACTGCCGGTGCTTTAATGTGGCCATGTCATCTCACCTGCTAACTGGCCCTATAGCTGCCACTCCCTGTGCTTGGTCAGACCATTATTTAATCCACGGCAGAATCGCTTGTATTAATCTAAAAGCAGATTCTCTTCCAGAGTGGAAAACACTGCGAAGTTGGAACAGGATTAGAGCAGAAGATCTGGTAGACACTTTACGATCCTCTGCTCCTACAAGGACTTTACAAGGGGACCTCGATGGCACTAGCTCTTCTCTATCAACAAGGCTTAAGATGGCCATCGATGTGGTAGCACCAGCGCGTAGAGTAAGAGCTAGGGACAAGGGGCACCTTGGTTTAATGATGCACTTAGGACTCTGAAACAAACACTTCGCCAATGTGAGAGAGCCTGGCGTAAAGCGTACGAACCCTGTGCACGGATAGATTACGTGTCAATGTTAGCCTCTTATAAAAGGCTATTCTGTTAAGGAAAGCAGAATACTTCGAAGCTAGGATTGCTGCAGCAACTAATCCTCAGAAGGAGACCTTTAGGATCTTGAACGAGCTAAGAAAAATAAGGGACAGGTGTCCTCTTTCTGTCAGGATGATTGTAATAAATTTCAGTCCTTTTTACTAAAAAAATAGAGGACCTCCTGAAGGAAATTCACTGTACCCCGACTTTTCCCGGCCTTACAGGATTCACTTGTCCAGCCCCCTCGCTTTCGGACCCTTTAACTTCTCTGCCATTACTCACAAATGATTCATTGGCACTCCTAATGGGACGGGTGAAATCGGGCTCACCAGCAGATCCTTGCCCGCCAAGGATCTTTAAGATGGCTCTCCCCGGAATTGATAGCGAGGTGCTCTCGCTGCTCAATCAGTCCCTGGAAACAGGGATTGTCCCTGTCAGCTTTAAGGAGGCCCGGGTTATCCCGCTCCTAAAGAAACCTGGGGCAGACATCAAGAACCTAAAGAATTTTAGGCCTATCTCGCAGCTGCCCTTCCTTGCTAAGGTACTAGAACAGCATGTACTCCACTCTTTCTCTGGCCATCTGGAAAACAATCACCTTTTGAATTTAACCAGGCAGGGTTTAGGGCACATCACAGCACGGAACTGGTTATGCTATCCGTGCTGGATGAATTAAGACGAAGTGCGGATAAGAAAAGCCTTGTGCCCTGGTTTTACTGGACCTGTCCGCGGCATTTGATACGGTCAATCATGACCAATTAATGTCGCGGATTTCGGGTCTGGGAATCCAGGGCACGGCCCTGGCCTGGCTTTCATCCTTTCTCAAGGATCGGTCACAGAGAGTTCAGCTGGCTGACCTGGTATCTGACCTAGGCACACTCTCATGTGGGGTACCTCAGGGCTCGGCTTTGTCACCCCTCCTTTTAATGTGTACCTTCAGCCCTTGATATCAGCACTAAACATGATGGAGTGTAGGATTTTTAATTACGCCGACGATACCCAAATCATTATCCAGATTAACAACTCACCGATGGCCCATCTGAGGATGCAAAACATTTTAAAATTCACGGTTAATTGGATGACGGCCAACTCACTTAAAATTAACCCAGTCAAGACTGAGGTACTGGCCGTCACCACAGCATCCAATCCTTGGAATTATCTTTTGGCCACATGAACTTGGCCCTTTTCCGGAACCGGCCGGTGCCGTGAAAAGTTTGGGCATCAAAATTGATGCCAAGCTTTCTATGTCACAACAGGTGTCAGCAGTGGTAGGAACCTGTGTTGGCCTGCTAAGGCAGCTGCGGAAACTGGCCCCACTTCTTACCTTTGCTACACTCAGACGGGCAGTCTCTGCTATGATACTGTCGCGCCTGGACTATGGCAATTCTCTGTATATTGGTCTGCCGCAACAACTGTTGACTAGACTTCAGGTTGTTTTGAATGATGCGGCTAGATTAATTTTTAGAAAGCCAAGGCGAGTCCATGCCACTACTCTACTACACGAGCTACATTGGCTCCCGGTCAGGCAGAGAATAAAGTTCAAAGGTCTCTGCATTGCCCACAAGGCCATGTATGGCCAAGCCCCTAGTTATATTAAAGACCGTCTCGCTAACTATGTTCCTGGCAGGGTGCTTCGGTCTGCTGAGGCCTGCCTAATGGTCTGTCCTCGTTTTAATTTGACCTCAGTTGGAGGAAGAGCCTTTTCAGCATCAATACCTCGGCTGTGGAATAGTCTCCCGGTAAACTTACGCAAGGAACTGTACCTACTCCCTTTTAGAAAGAAGCTGAAGACAGTACTTTTCTTAGAAGCCGGGGGCATCATCTAACCCCTGCTTTCACCACTCACTAGGTTATATGTCCCTCTGGTAGCGCTTAGAGACCTGCTGGTGAGAACGCGCTTGATAAATGCACATTACAATTACCATGTCAAGGTGTTGATCCCATCTCATATTGTTCTGTAATATAACCCCCAGATAAGTAAATGAGTTAACTTGTTCTAGCGGGCGACCATTCATGGATAACCCTCCTCTATATCCCTTGGATGGGTTAAACACCATGAGTTTTGTTTTGGAGACAACTTCCAAACCTCGTAGCAAACAAAACTCCTCAAAAAGATTTAATGCTCGCTGAAGACCATTCACAGTTTTTGAAATAATTGTCATCAGCGAACATTAAAATTGGGATTTTTACACCCGCTAAAACGGGGGCATCTGTTGGAGTAGACTCCAAAAACTTTGCAATTCCATTAATGAACAATGAGAACAGTGTGGGCGCCATAACACATCCCTGTCTCACACCTTTCTCTATGGGGAAGCAATCAGTTACGTAGCCCTGGGCACCCCATCGAATATGGGCAAAATTATCCTCGTGGAGTCTAACTATGAGAGAGTAGCTCAGGTGGCATCCCCAGCTCGTACAGCACTGACCACAGTTTCCCCCGGGGCACTAAGTCAAAGGCTGATCTAAGATCAACAAAGGCTGCATAAAGGCTGCCCTTGCCTAGGACAACCGATCTCCAGTGTACTAATTGAAACCTGAACACCTGATCAATTGTACTTGTGTGATCTAAACCCAGCTTGTAATGGGGATAGGATGGACCACTCTTCAATCCACTCTTGGACTTTATTTAAAACTAACCGCCCCATTATTTTTTGTAAACAATCTATCAAGCTAATAGGTCTATAGTTGCCAGGGACTGATTTGTCCCCTTTTTTGAAAACCGGGATAATCTCCGCTCCCTTCCAGGTACCGGGGCTCCTCGAGCAATAGCATTTGCTACTATGAGAATATATCTGGTCCATTTTTCCTTATCATGTAGATATATATCGGCCGGGATACCATCTAAGCCTGGAGCTCTACCACCAGTTACTGCACTTAAAGCATAATAACCTCTGCCTCTACAAACGAGGTGACTTGATAAAGGGAGAGTGGGAAATCCCTTAAACTACTTTCAGTTGTGCTACTCGCGTATTGGGGTTTAAAGTGGTTGATCCATTGCTCCTGGGTAACGTGATTCTGTGGTGTCGATTGGCCTCCTCTGCCCCATTTTACTATATTCCAGAACTGCCTGGAGTTGTTACTGGCACAAGCTAGTCTGAGGTCCTGCAATCTACCTTCATCCCATGCTTTTTTTGCCAGCTCCTGCGCCCTTCTGTATTTAGATCTAGCTATACGTACTAAAGCCGGATCACCAACCTTAATCATGTCCCATAAAAATGTACGGGCCTTGGAGCAATCCTCATTAAACCAAGGGGATCCTTTAGCTTGCTGTAAATTGTTGTTTTTGTGGGGTCTTAAGAAGTACGAGCGTAAGAGAACAAAGAATTTGTTGTGGATCTCTATGATGTTCCCTGAGGACTCAGGATCGACACAGGCCTCAAGTTCATCTAATGCCCCATCTAAGCCTGCATTGATAGCTACTAGGGTGTCAGGTTTTCTTAATAACTGGATCCACTTCAGTCCACGCATATTATTTGTGGGAACCACGTCGAGGGTTGATACCATTCTAGGTAGATGGACAGATACTCTCTCTGGAAGCAGATCAAAAGTCGCACAAAGAGGATTGTGGTCACTCTCAACCCTCTCCTTCACTATCATATCCTCAAAGGCGGCCCATAATCTAATATTAATTAGAAGATAATCTATACGGCTGGAGCTTCGACCATTGTTGAATGTACATGCTCCATGCCTATCCGAATCAGATCTCCCATTCACAGCCCGGAGGCCTTTTTCCAGGCACATAGCATTGATTTGAATGGCTACATCTGACCACTTATTTATAGGAGTAAGTTCAAGCTTAGGAATACCCCACAGGGCGTCTTCCTCCCAGGCCGGGTCGTGTTCGCCGATCGCAAGGGGCTCAAAGGACACATTGAGGTCACCTGGAATTAGAGAGTCTCTAGAGTGCAGATCTAGGAGATCGTCGAGAGTCGCTAATACTTCTGACTTTTTCCCCCTAGACGTGCCTCGTGCGTAGACATTATAAATATCAATGTGACCCTTAGTGCCCATTTTTAGTCTAATCGCCAGGATTTCCCTACTCTGGGTCGGGAGCACCTGGATGATGTAACCAATCTCTTGGCGAACCCAGATTGTCAGTCCCCCTGAGGGACGGCCTCTTCCCCCACTAGTTGCTGGAATATGATAATTTAAATAGCCTGTCAGATAAAGGGGCTCCAGTAACCACGTTTCCTGAAAAAGGCATATGCCATAACTATCAATCAATGTTAACCAGTCGGGGGAATCGGTCTTTGACCTTAGCCCAGCAATATTCCAGGATATTACAGATAGATTATGTAATGTGGGGTCAGATGCCGATACTAAGTCCCCACCTACATCGATGTGTACCAAGCCAGTGGTGTTCAACTTTACTATCTTCCCAGATGGATTGTCCAATAACGTTCTACTCTGCCGAGCTAAATCACTAGACTGAGTATGGTGGCAGGAAGAGGGGACTGTAGAAGTTACGAATCTAATAGCGGGTTCCAAGGAGATGTAAGGATCGATCGATTGATAAAAGGGCACTATCTATCTCAGTGGCGTCGTCATCTTCGGGCAGTAGTCAGTCCTTTGTATCCAATGAGGTGCTCCCTTCCGGATAAGCATGCAATTGTCCTTCAACCAGATCACCCCTACGAAGCAATGGAAATCGTCTGAACTGGATTGCGGAGGTACTGGGTGGGCAAGTGCGAAATTCCAGGGCGAGGAGGTTTCCCGCCAAGTCCGCATTAGCTAGAGTAAGCTCGATGTAATCGAGCTGTTCTACCGGCGAAGGAAACCTCCGTGCCCTGGTTATATCATCGCGAATGACCGAGCGGCAGCCCCGAACTTTCCGAGTCCAGTGGATGACCTTGTTTGTCAAAGACTCTGCGTTTTCAAAACCGTTCCGGGAGTTCAACTTGGGAACGTTAACCATGTAGATTTTAGACGCATATTCCGGTCTGGGTGCTAATGACCTAATAGGCCTCTGATATGCAGCATAGGGCATATATGGTGCGGAAGGTACATTAATAGGCCCTAGATTTAAAAACTGGCTCCCAATCAAGGGCCTAATAGGTTCAGTTTCCCTCCAGATAGGAGTGGTTAATTACGTTCTTACCCTCCAACGACGGAGATGTTACTCTAAGAGGTAATACTGCGTCAGGTGGTAGGTTAAGGCCTTTAGGGCAGGTGTTTTTCCCTTGCCGAGTTGCCTTTTGCCTGATATCATTGCCTTGCCAAGCCTGTTGTACAGTGGGGCTTGCTTCGTAGATAGTTGTAGTCGTGGACCCCGAAACACCCTGTTGGACTAAACTGTTAACCAGCGAAGTTAGATTCATAATCATCGCTTTCATAGCCCCCATTTCGTGCCTAAGAGAATCAATGAGATGATGGGTATCCTCACATTCTTGTCTGGGCCCTGAGCCTGATCCACTGCCTCCCTTCGACTTCGTCAATTGCTCCGTCGAGTTTTCCCTATCACCGTCCTGCATATCAGACAAAAGATGGAACCTGTTGGTACATAAAATTGCGGGGCCCGGCTGGTGCAGGTCAGTGTCGGGAGAAATAGTGGGCAGGTGACAATTTCCCTCCCCTTCAGGAATTGGCACATTGTTGGAAATTAGGGCTCCTTTTCTAAGTGATTTCTGAAAAATTAAAGGGATAGTTGGGTTATTTTGTGCTTTAGGCTTTGTGAGTGGGAGGGGCTGGTTAGGTTGTTCCACAGGACTGGGGCACTCGGGTGGTTCAGCCTCAAGAATGTTTTCGCATTCAGTAATTAGGGTGTCTATGCGGTCAAGGACACAGTTGCTCCCTAGGTGTTTCTGTACTTTTCTGGCCTTTTTACCTTTATCAGACCTCCGATTGAGGCTACCCCCACTTCCCACACTAGTTCCACTCCCCTCCATACACTTCCTTTTCCCCATGTTCCAGTACGTTACACTAATAGCTGTCAGACAGACCTTCCCTGCTAAATCACAGCCTACCCAGCTCCAAATGAAGCGAGCTGGGTAAACAGTAGATGGAAATGGAATACTGCGTGCTTAGACAGCTCAAATTTGGGTAGAATACTTGTCAAACAATCCACCGATACAAATGACATATGCAAGAGAGATAAGACCAAGTGCAAACGCCGTACCTTGTTACAATAAGAGATCACCAGTCACTGAGTCCACAGTTAGATTGCTAGATGAAAGGGGAATGGCCCTGCCCTGTCTCTTTCTGGCGATGACGGGAAAGGACGGGCCCGCCCTTGGCCCGGACTTCGCCCGGGCGCTGCCTGCGCACGTCCTGCGCCGTGGGAGATTTAGTGCGCTTTTATGCGCGAGATGGAAGATGTGGCACCCGGACTCGCTCCTCCCTCCTGGGAGAGCCTGGCTTACTGGGCGATGTAGTCCCTGGCAGCAGCAGCGGTGGTTAGCGTCCCACGCCACGGGAGATTTAGCGCGCTTTTATGCGCGAGATGGAAGATGTGGCACCCGGACTCGCTCCTCCCTCCTGGGAGAGCCTGGCTTACTGGGCGATGTAGTCCCTGGCAGCAGCGGTGGTTAGCTTCCCTTCTCCAAGAAAACAGAAGCTGGGTGTCATCAGCATAGGCTATCACCTTAGCCCCTAATGTCTCTGCCAAGTAGACCAATGGGGTGACCTGGATGTTAAAAAGGAGGGGGCTAAGGAACGACCCCTGCGGGACACCCGTAACCACCGGCTGGGGAGCAGAGGCACAGGGTGGCAGCCAGACCTGCTGCGACCGGCCTTCCAAGAAGGACCTGATCCAGCCCCAGACAGATCCGGATATGCCAATCTCCAAGAGACGATCAAGCAGCAAGGAGTGGGGCACTGTATCGAATGCCGCCGATAGGTCCAGCATAACCAACGCCGCCCTACCGCCGGCATCCAGACACTCGATAGTCTCTGACACCTCCAATAGTGCTGACTCCGTGCTGTATGAAGCACGGAACCCAGATTGAGCTGGATGGAGCAAACCCATAGCCTCGACATACTCGGTCAGTTGGTTAGTAACCACCTTCTCGCACACCTTAGCCAGACTAGGCAGGAGCGAAATCGGGCGGTAATTACCGGGGGTCGAGGGGTCCAGGGAAGGCTTCTTTAGGAGGGGGAGAATTTTAGCCTGTTTCCAGCTCGCCGGGATCAGGGCATCCCGCAGGGAGGTGTTAATGATCATGTTGATTTCAGGGTTAATAATTTCTGCAGCTGAAGCCAAGAGTCTGGCAGCACAAGGGTCAGAAGGAGAACCCGATTTCAGACCTTTCAGAATTTTAAGGGTGCTGGGCAAATCTCCTGGCAAGAAGGTTGACAAGGTATGAATAGGGCCAACCCGAGAACGGGCAAAGGGGGGAGCCGTGGGTGCAGTGACACAGGAGAAAGCTTGAATGGAGCTAATCTTGTCCTGAAAGGCCTTTGCAAGAGTATTACACCAGGGGACCGAGGCTGGCACAGAGCCTTCCTGAGCACTGGGAGACAGAAAACTTTGCACAATGGTAAAAATTTCTTTGGAATTATTATTAGCCTGGTCGATACGCGATGTAAAGTATCGGCCTTTGGCTGTGGCTATAGCAGCATAGTAGCTCTTTTGTTTAGTTCTTAATGTGTATTTCGCCAAGGTGCAGTAACTGCTAGCGCGCCACGCCCTCTCTAATATCTTACACAAGTTTCAGTATTTTCAGCTCAGGTGAAAACCAAGGTTTAGAAGGGGATTCCCTCGCGAGCTTAGGCAAGCGCGGTAAGGATAGAGCAGTCACTGAATCAGAAATCCACTCAGAAAACCCAGACACGCTCCCTTCAAGATCTTGCTGAAGGGAAGGCCGAGAGGCTGCCATGGTGCTATTGAATCGGAGAGGGTCAATTTTGCCAAAAGTAGTGGGACGATGGCAACGGTCCGGCCGAGCGAGCTGGGTGACTTCCCAGGAAAAGCAAATAAGAAAGTGATCCGACCAGGGGAAGGGCTCGGACACCTGGATAGAAAAGTTGGAGCAAATGGGATCTAATATGACTCCCTTGATGAGTAGGGTGACCAACCCATTGAGACAGTTGAGCCAATTGAATAAAATCAACAGAGTCCTGAGCCTCACATTGATCAAGGTGAAGGTTCACGTCACCTAAAACCATAAAGTGGGAGAAGCGCAATGCCCGCTCAACTATGGCATCCCCACAAGATTTGAGAAAGGCACTAGCCGGGCCGGGGGGACGATAGATAAGGGAGCCACCTAATGTGAAATGAGCAGAAAGGTGGATACTAAAGTCCAACACCTCAGTCGCCCCATAGGCTAGAAACTTCGCCTTGGAGAACCCACTTATCTTTGTACAAAATGGCTAAACCACCCCCCTACCCAATGGACGATCCATTCGACAGAGCTTGTAGCCTTGAGGGGTGGCCAACGTGACAATTGGGTTAGAGGAAGCATACAGCCAAGTCTCTGTGACGAACAAAAAATCCATCAAAATGTCGGAAACCAGGTCAAACACGTCAATATGATGCTTCCTGAGTGATCTAGCATTAATAAGGGCAGCTCTAATACGAGGGGCCCCCGACAATTTGCTAGGCAGCTTACAAGAAGGCAAATCTAGTGTTGGTGTAAAACCACAGGCTGAACAAACAAAGTCCGAGTGAGCAGGCCCAGAACTGCTGCAAAGAGAGGCATGGGGGAGCCCGAAGTGCTTTTAAGGACTCACCCGAGTACTGGAGCCTGTTCCCAACTTCCGGCTCGAATGGGGCAGCATAACTGGCCCTGGCCGCTGACTTGGCGCAGACGGGCTTGCCTTAGGTGCGCCCGCTGCGCGTTCGAACAGAGGCCATTAAATAGGTTTGTATCAGGACGGCGTGCAGCAACTAGAGCGCTGACCGTGAATGGCGCGAGGCACAGCCAAAATGTCCGCTCAGTTCGGACTGGCCCCTGAAACAGTGCGAAGTGCAGATGTAAGGATTATAACACACTCCAAAGTTAAAAATTAGTGGCAGGAAGCACCTAAAATCAGTTCCACATAGCAAGCATCAATACATAAAATTAGCAGCAGCGTTTAAAACATATAAATTGTTAAAAACAGAGGAGACCTTTTCAAGCGATGCGCGTTCGAACAGAGGCCATTAAATAGGTTTGTATCAGGACGGCGTGCAGCGACTAGAGCGCTGACTGTGAATGGAGCGAGGCACAGCGAAAATGGCCGCTCAGGTCGGACTGGCCCCGGAAAAAGTGCGAAGTGCAGATGTAAGGAGTATAACACACTCCAAAGTTAAAAATTAGTGGCAGGAATTCTAAAGCACCTAAAATCAGTTCCACATAGCAAGCATCAATACATAAAATTAGCAGCAGCGTTTAAAACATATAAATTGTTAAAAACAGAGGAGACCTTTTCAAATACAAACACTAATGTGCAGTATGTTAAACAATTGGGATCTCAATCGAACTACTCAGCTAACGATCTAGGGGGGCTGGACTGTGTGAGGCAGTCACAGGGGCGTCACATAAGCCATAAGTAGAGCAGGTGGCGAAAACCTAACTCTAAGTGCTAACATCGTTTACCCAGACTTTAGACATCCTAGTAGGGTTGCTCAAAGCAGCAATCTACTAATACTAATTTTAGTAAGGTCCGAGGTTCCCTACCTAGTTCTGCATACCATCAGGCAAACATGACCCCAGCTCCACGCATCTCCGCCAGGATCCCAGATATGAGACGTACAGTATACCTGGTAAATGTACCAAAGCTCCTCCCCAGTTTACACAAAGAGGATGAGGGCACCTTAAAAAATAAGTGCATTCATTGGATCTGGCGGGTGAGGGGGTGCCGGTCTGTAATAAGGGATGACATTATAGGGGCTAAAAGATTCTCCTATCCGGGGGCTGCCCCTGATGCCCTTGCACTTACCTTACCGCATCGTGATTTTGTTGAAAACCTGGTGGCCTTTGATATTCGCACACAACATCTCTTTAAAACTAACATTTGCCTTAAATATAATCACTTTGAGGCAGAACCCAGCCTATCCCATAACATCCCAAATTGGTGCGTCACCTCTGAGAGATAGATTGAAGGTTCCTTTCACCCCCTGCTGTCTGTACCCAGGCCACCAAACTAGCACATACCACCAGGCTCATGGCTCCCCATCTAGAAGCTAAACCTCCTCTTGAGCTGAGCTGCTCCACTAGTGCAGAGAGTGAAGCAGGTCGTACACTAGGGACCATCAAGCCTAGGGGTGGGCTGACCCCTGAGCCACAATTGACACCACGTAGACTCGCGATCCTATCATGGAACATTGCCGAGCTAAGGTCCAAGGTTGTCTCCTCTGACTGGAACACCTTCGTTGAAAAGCACGATATGTGCTTTTCAAGAAACTTGGTCTGTTGAACCACTTTATCATCCGGGGTATTTAAACTATTATATCCGAGCTATTCAAGGGGGCAAAGGTCGTCCATCGGGGGGTCTAACAATGTGGGTTAGACAGGATATTGTCCTTAAGATACTGGCACTTCCGATAGAGAGTAATGATATATTGCCCATTCGGTTGGTGTGTGTGGCCTTTATGGCAACATTGACATCTACAATGTATACGCAAGAGGACATAGTGGGGGGGCGAAGGTCCAAAACTATACATGCCTTGGGTGAGTTTTTAGATATTCTCTCCTGGGCTGCCTCTGCTATAGCGGAGGACTTAAACTCGACTTTTGAGCCCCTTGACTGTAAGGAAAATGACCTAACTGGGGAGGAAGATGCGCAGTGGGGAATTCCATGCCTGGAAATATCTCCAATTAAAAGATGGACAGAAGTAGCAATTCAACTCAAAGCTATATGCTTAGAACACGGCTTAAGGGCAGCCAACGGTAGAACCACTTCCGACAGGCAAGGGGCTAATACGTTTAACAACGGCCACTACTCAAGCCGTATAGACTATCTTTTAATTAGTTTAAAATTATGGCACACTCTTGAGGATATGGCTGTGCTGGACAGTGTGGAGTGACCACAATCCATTATGCTCTGTTTGAATTTGGGAAATTATAGGCACAAATAAAAACCTATTACTCATTCACCACTGGTGATTTGCAACCTACCAATGACATGCGGCGACTAAAATGATCTATGATTTTAGAAAGGCTGGAAATATTGTCTGCGATCACCAGCGATGTTGAAAATACTCTAGCAGAGATGGAGATGTCACTCCTCTTCCAGCCTCTTAAAGAAATAACATTACTGCATAATGCATTATTTGTCAAAATGTGCTCATTTCCAAAGACCAATGAGGGCCAAGGCGAAAGGTACTCCGCCACAGCACCACTGGTACAATGAGTGTAAACCAGCCTGTGGATCCCTGGGGGAGGCTATTAGATCAGGTGGTTCGGCTAGAGTGCAAAACGCTAGAAAAACTTATAAGAAGGTGAGGGTAAATGCCCCAAAAATCTGGGATGAGAATAGGTGGCAGGATTTAAAACTAGCTTGTAGCAATAATAATACAGAATACTTCTGGAACCTGGTAAAATAGGGTAGAAGTGGAGTTGCACCACCACCTAAAATTACGTAGATCCCCACACTTGGGCAAACCATTTTGCTTCATAATCTGCTGCTGATGATGCAGAGGACTGTGTGCCCGTCCTGATTGTTTACTACCATCACAGGTGGGAGAGCGCCAGGAATTGACAGTGTTCCCGCAGACATTTTCTTGCAGGATATGGCTAAATGGAGTCGATATATAATGTTATTAGTAAATGCTATCGCCCCTGGTGCCCCCATTCCGGGTACCTGGCGGGGGCGGAGATCATCCCTGTATATAAAAAAGGGGGCAAGTCCCTCCCAGGAAATTATAGGCCAATAAGCCAAGTAGACTCGATCCAAAAAGTGGTGGCCCGACTTGTCCTGGCAAAGGTCCAAGCATGGATAGACGATAATGACATCCCAAGTCCACTCCAGGCAGGTTTTTGGGGACATATCAGTACCATAGACCAGGTTTTTTGATTTACTCTAATATACTGGCGGACGGTAGTACTTGGCAAGGGCAGCTTGTATGCTGCTTTTGTCTACCTTAAGTCAACCTTTGACCTGGTCTCACGTAACAAACTTTGGGTGGTACTACAGGAGTTGCGGATGCCTATTAATTTACTCTCCCTCGTCAGCCTTCACAAGGAAAATTTCGCTCAAATTTGCTGTGGAGCACAGGGGGAAAAAAAACGTCCCTTTCCCTGTGAAGGCAGTTTGCCAAGGTTGTGTAATGGCACCCACACTATTTTCACTTTTTATTAATGGTGTTGCTAAATTTTTATCTTCCACCTCCACTGATGCACCAGTTTTAGCAGGTAAAAGGATCCCAATTTTAATGTTTGCAGACGACACGCTTATTAAAAACTCCTAGCGTGTTAGTGTGCGCAGCGACGTTTTGAAGAATTCTACTTTTTAAGTGGCTTCATCATCGCAGCAAAAACTACATTTGACTTTTAATCACTACAGATCGTTCAAGGGTAGTATAGTTATGGACAGGTCTCCCCTTGAACAAGTAGTCTCATTTATTTACCTAGGTATTACTCTCCAGAAGGAACTGAGATGGAGGCCACATTTTGACACCATGACACTAAAGCACCGGCAATTAGCTGGGGTTTTAAGTAATGAATTTAAAACATCTTTGACTAAGCCTCTTAGCCCGGTGTTGCAGATTTACAACGCAAAGGTAGTGATCTGTTGATTTTTACAGCTAGCTGTATGAGGTTCTCAAAGCCCCATAATTCTGCCCCGTATAAAACAGACAAGCTGCGCTCATAGAAAAAGGTTTCAGTATTGCACCACCATTCAAAGAAAGTCTTGCATGTTCACTACTGGAAGATGCTTTTCCTGACGCTGAAGGCATGATCTTCCTTATAAAGATGAAGCCCATTTGTGTATCTGGGGCACTCATTTATAGACCTCCGTGACCTAAAAACACTTTCAGGAACTCAATCTTTCTTTATAGCCTACGAAATTGCCAAGCTTTCTAACTTAAAGATTTTAGAAGATCTCAATTTGCACATTGACAATCAGGCAGACCACAAATCCTGGTAGCATCTAGACTCATTTAGTGGTCTCAGCTTTTCTCAACTGGTTGACGCATCCACACATCAGGTAGGACATCTGCTAGATCCAGTATTTTGCAACCATAACCTGACTCCTCTCATCTGGTCCGATCATGTAGCTATTTCTTTACATTTCACCATTCAGACAGACTGGAACTAGGGACTTATTCATAAGGCTGCTATTGACTTAAACAACCGGATTTTGTGAGCTATAGACTAGAGAGCCCCAAAAGGCAGAAAGTCTCTGCTCCTTGGTTTTCTGATGAACTCTGAAAAACCAAAACAATAGAAAAAAAGTTAGAAAGGAAATTTAGAAAAAACTATGATCATGAAACATTCTTATACAAATAGGCTATCACAACCTATAAAGCCTTGCCAAAAAGCCAGAGCAGGACAGTATGCTAATCGCATTACTAAAGTAAACTGTACACGTGAAATTTTCATATTAATCCAAGATCTCAGACAACAGCCCATCTATCTTCCAACAATTTTGCTATGATATTGCATACCATTTTAAACGTAAAATAGTAAATATTTATCTGAACGTTTATCTGCAGACATCCTCTCGGGGCCCCCCTTTCGAACTCTTCAGTTTCTACCTAGCTGACATCACATGATTCAACAGTATTGAACAGCCTGAATGCGGTGAAATCTGTCTCTCCTCATTTCATCTCTAGCCATACCCAGGATATGAAATCTGGTATATATCCTAGGTATGGCTATAGATGAAATGCGGCCTAACTACATCAGTCCATGCGACCCCTCTTTTTCCCCAGCAGTCGTTCTTCATTGCTGGAAAACGGCCATGGTCAGGCCACTTTTGAAAAAATCTTTCAGAAAATCCCATTCCCACCCTTCAACTCCCAGCTACAATCATAGAAAAGGAGTGAATATGCAACTCTACAACTACCTATAGACTAACCAACTTCTAGACCGTACCCAATCCGGTTTCAAGCAAGGCCTCAGAATGGAAAGCACCCTGGTTGCCATCATTGACCTTAGAATGATTCTTCACAAGGGTGGATCTGCTGCTCTTTTCAATTTTTCAGTGGCCTATGACATGGTCTCCCACTCAAAAATCTCCTTTTATAAACTTAATGACTTTGGGATCCTTCTTCTGCCCTTGGGTAGCTCGCTTCTTTCCTGGCTAACAGGACTTAACTCAACTACCCAATCTGCTGAGTTTCCTAGAAGCTTCATCCAAGAGCCCGATGAAGCCTGTAGAACTTCGCTGCATCTCTCCTCTGGCGGATATTGTAAGATCTTTTGGGTTCAGGGATTTTTCTTATGCGGATGACACTCAAATTATAATTGCTACTGATTGTGAAACCATCAGAAATAAGTTTGTGATGCATGCACAAAGGGCAGAATGGATGAGGAAAAACTTCCTCAAATTAAACAGATGGCAAACTGAAATACTTCTCCTTGGAAAACTCAATGCTGCCTGGTCCTCATCCTGGTGGCCTACTCGCCTGGGTTGCTCACCTACCCCTGTTAACTCAGTCAAAAAACTGGGTATAATCTTTGACAACTATCCTTCTCAGCCCAGATAAACAAGGTCACCTCCACCGGTCTGGTGATTATTAGGTTTGTACAGAAAATACTCCTGCTCCTTCTGGAAAATACCCAAAAAACAGTGATTACAGGCCTTCATCTCACACCTGGACTATGGGAACTTTCCTTTATGTAGGACTCCCACAACACTACATTCACCACTTCCTAATTGTTCAAAGCCCAGACAGGGAGATACTCTTCCTTCCTAAAACTGTATCCATCTCTGGTCACCAAAAAGTCCTACACTGGCGCAGCCTGTTTGAGGCACTCTGCCTCATGCACAAAAGCCTTAACCTTCTACTGCACTATATCAGACTCTGCAAAGACCAACTGACATGATTGGCCTCTAAGTCTTGTATCATTCCAACGATGAGCATAATTAGACATGGTGGTAGAGCAGTTTCCTACCTTGTAGCTAAACAATGGAACTCCCTGCCTCCTCATCTTAAGGAAATTGCCAACCATCTTCCCTTCAGAAAAACTTAAATCCTGGATCTTCCAGCTGCCATATTCGCCCTGCATCTAGATCACTTATTTTGGAACCTTTACTTTAGGGTGTTTGACGCCTTCTAGCGGCTGTTTCACACTTTATGAATCACATTTTATTCATTCATTCATGCGCAATGATCATTGCAAGAAGATGCAGTCATAATGGAATCCAGTAAACTGTTTGACGGTTGTTTTTGGCAGTCATAACTCGGGTGCCTGTCTCAGCATAAATTTGAAGGCTAATGTGTTCACAGGAAACATATTATGATAGTTCAAACGAGCGGACCAAGTTTTCCCCTATAGATCCGAGGTTCCCAGGGATTTGAGGGAAGGCTTGTTGCATCAACCTGTGGTATTGGCCTTTCTGTCTGAGAGGGAAGGATGCCACTTTCCTTTGGCAGGGATGTCTAAGTGGAGTGTGGAGTTGAGTGAATGGTTAATTGAGTGGCCGCTAAAGGTGATGGAGTCCAAGACCTCTAAGGCTGATAAAGTTTAACATGAAAATGCTGCTTCTTCTACATCCACAGTGCCTGTTGCTCAGCGTGGTTTCAAAACTGCAGCCCTTTGCTGGTCTGATGCCCTGAGTCATACTACTGATGACATGCTTGCTAGAGTTCCCTAAAGTTTAGCAACATCCATGCTCTTTGCAGAGATTGAGAGATCTCAGGGTGCTGTTGGTTCGTGCTAATATTTGTAATTAAGACCCCTGTACTCCCTCAGGGGCATAGGCAGTACAGCGGTGTACAGCAAATTGCTCACAGGAACCAACATTATGGTTAATAACCCGCCATGAGTAGTGCCTCCCCAGTGTTATCTGTGCGTCTTTATACTTTAAACTTAAGTCTCAACAATGCAGCTTTACATGACTATTGCAATGTTAACTAAAGCAGTAATTCTCCTTAAAAGAAAAGCGCATCACTTGCACATTGTGGTGAGCTAAAAACATGCAACTGTCAAGGGTATGTGTTAGAACTGGGGGTCTCTAGTTGGCAATGGTTTGCACCTTTGTCCAAATAGGGACCCTTGCTTCTAGTCAGGATAAGGGGGAAACACTCCTAAAATAACCCCTGCTCACCCCTGGTAGCTTGGCACGAGCAGACAGGCTTATCTCAGAGGCAGTGTGTAAAGCATTTGTGACCACATACAGTAATACAGTGAAAACACTACAGATGGACACCACACAGGTTGTTTATGTAAAAATAAGTAATCTTTATATAGACTTATCACAAGACCCAATAGCAAAAATCCACAATACTGTACTCAAAAATAGACTTAAAATGATAGAGACAGTTCACGTTATCTTCAAAAATAGGATAGTCAATCAAATAAAGCTTGTAGCAACAAATAACTCCACTTGGAGTTATCACGACGTCGTGACCGGTGGAAATCCCAAAGTACGGGCGCCGACCGCGAGGTGCGCGGCGTCGGGCCTGGAGTCGAGCAGACCCACAAAGAACAGTACCTGGAATTCGATGAAAACAAAGACGGTGCACGGCGTCGGGGAGGTGATGCTTCGTTGGCGCCGGCGGCGTCGGTTCCTTACGACCCCAGGGGAGGTGATGTCTCGGTTCCTTACTGCAGCGCAGGGAGGTGAGGCGTCGGTTCCTTACTGTGTCGGGGAGGTGACGTCACGGATGGCGGCGAGGCGTCGGTTCCTTACGATGGTGCGGCGTCGATGGATTCGGGGTCACCCACGTCGAGGATCGGCTCCGCGATGATGAAGCCCTGGCGTCGGTGAAGTCGGGGCTGCGGTGCGAGTCGGGACGGTGCGTCGTGAGCGTCACGAGCGGTGTCCTCGGCTCCGGTGCAGGCAGCGGCCTCGATGACGGCTTCGAGTCGATGTCGCACGGCGTCGGCAGGCGTCGGGCCTACGGTGCAAGTCGGGGCGGTGCGTCGTGCTCTTCACGAGCGGTGCCCACGGCTTCGGTGCAGGTTACGGCGTCGCTCGCCGGCGTCGGTGTTGCAATTTCCCTCTGTTAGCAGCTAAAACAGCAGTTCCAGATGCAGGCAAACAGAAGGGTGAAGTCTTTGTGTCCCTGTGACTTCAGGCAGGAGGCAAGCTCAGTTCAAGCCCTTGGAGATTCCCTTCTTCAAGATGACAAAGCACAGCAAAGTCTTTTCTCCTGTCCTTGGCAGAAAGCAACCACTGCAGGCCAACCCCAATCAGCAAAACAGCACAGGGGCAGTACTCCTCCTTCAGCTTCTCCGGTTCTTCTCCTTGGCAACAGGTTTCTTGATTTCCCAGAAGTGATCTAATTTCCTAGGGGTCTGGGTCCCCTTTTTATACACCTTTTCCCTTTGTTCTCTGAAGGCAGAGAGGCCTTTGCCTAGTCCAAACCAGTTCTGGTCAGTCCTGGAGCACTTTGTTTTTCTGACTCCTTCTTTCCTTTGAGAGTGAGGGGCAGAGCCATCAGACGCCCGGCAGGAGGTGGAGCCAGCATTGTGGAAGGCAGGCACAGCCCTATTCAGACCCAGGTGCAACTCCTCCCACCCATCCTCCTTCAGGCAGACCTATTCAGCCTAGTGCTGACTCACCCTGCCTCCTGGAATCCCCCAGCCCCTGTCACTCACAAACCCAGACACACAATACACAACCTGAGCAGAGGCAGCTGGATGGTTTAGGCAAGAAAATACCTACTTTCTAAAAGTGGTATTTTCAAACAAAGAATGTTAAAACCAACTTCACTAAAAGATGTATTTTATCATTCTGAGTTCAGGCATACTAAATTCGTTTTTCTACCATGTTCTCTGGGTCAGTTAGGATTATAAGGTGTAATAATCAAAACTGCCCATTCTGGCCTATGGAGAACAGGTAGCCTTGCAATAGTGAAAAACGAAAATGGCTGTAATTCACTATTAGGACATGCCACACACACCAGGGCATGTCCTACCTTATACCTACAATGCACCCTGCCCTTGGGCCTACCTTAGGGGTGTCTGATATGAAGATAAGGGAAGGTTTAGGGACTGGCAAGTGGGTGCACTTGCCAAGTCGACATGGCAGTCACAGACTGCACACAGGCTCTGCAATGGCAGGCCTGAGACACATTTTACAAGCCGCTTCTGTGGGTGGCACAACCAGTGCTGCAAGCCCACCAGCGGCATTGGATTTACAAGCCCTGGGCACACTCCGTGCACTGTACTAGGGACTGACAAGTAAACCAATCATCCAATCATGGAGTCACTAATCCATTCATCAATTTACAGTAGGGAGCACTTGCACTGTGGCACTGAACAGCAGTGGCACAGTGCCCAAAAGCATCTAAAACCAGCAAAACATAAGAGGCAACAGCAAAAAAATGGAAGGGAGACCCACGCCAATGGTGCCAAGTCTAACAGTATGGTATTATACTCCGTCTGCGCACACCACGTTCTAGACAAACCTCAACAATTGAAAGGGCCAAAAAGAATAAACCAGTTCATATAAATCTTTAGAGCCATGGTCTTAAGATTTTAAATTGGACACAGTAGAAAGTCAAACCGTGACAAAAATGTGTAATACACGGAGTGTTACTCGGTTTTCAAAGAGTGTGGACTCCTTTGGGCTTTTACTTGAAACAGTGGAAGATAATTGGGACACAGCATGTGCTGTAGAACTCAAGGACTCTGGTCATGATTGATCTCTGGGTTGTCTTTTCTGCAGCTGAATTAGAAAAAAACGGTGACCATGAGCAAGGTTGTTTCTCTGAAAATGGAGAGCGTTTTACAGAGCCCAGTTAAGGGAAGCAGTAGCTATGTTTTGGGTGAAGTGGTGAACTAACTTTAAACATACAGTACTTTGGCTCTACAACCGCTGGTAGCAAAGAGCCTTGGATGAGGTGGCGAGAGCTCGAAACAAAGGTCCAAAGGAAGAAAGACTTGGCTTCCATTTCCAAGGCTTTAGAAATATTTTGCATATACCTGTAGTCCAGAGAGAGATTTATATTTTAAGACTGTATAGCCCTGTTGCTAGCTACCATTTATCCAGTTGCCTACTAGCTGATTTACTGATGGTGAATGCTGGTAATGTAAGTAGTAGTTCTAATGTGTTCCCTGCTCTTTCACTGAGTCTCAATTCTTTAACTGGTTACAAAGAACCTATACATCCTTTTTTATTTTGCTAACAATATTGCAGCTGCAATTGCCAGATTTCTCTTTGGTTGTAGCAGATAGAAGAAAAGCACATTCATCATACTCTAAATGCAGCAATGAGCACATTAAAACATATGGGGTTGGATTTTACAACCTTATTTACTCTGGACTGAACGCTGCATTCGATGACTATGCCAATGACTACTTTCTTTCATGAGACATTCATTTTTGCGCATATCAGTTTTTTTGCGTGACCCCCAATAAGTTGTTGGTCATGCCGATACATTATCAGACTTTCATTGAATATGTAGACTGCACCCTGAGCGATCTGTCAGCAGATAAAACCATTAATCGTACAAAGTTTACAGCCTCCGCTCCCTTGGCAAGGTCTTCAAAAGGAAAAATGTCATGCACAATCAGTTGTATTTTAACTACATCATTTCTTTATGGTTTTATAAACCTGGATCTCAATCAATGAATCAATTCGAACTTTATTTGGATGCAAAAGCACCCATAAAAGTAACATACACTTCAAAAACAAAACATACAATGAATAGCTAAAAGTAATGAATAGCAGCAATTAAAATAAATAAAATATGACAATAGTAGCAGCATGATTATACACACATGGAACTATGGGCACGTACAGCCATCATAAAAAGGAGCAAATGTGCAAAATGACTGTCAGACATTTGTAATAATTCAGAAGCTACCCTACACTGTCTAATGTTATAATACTACTTTTTTTAAAACAGGATTAAAAATTGTCTTGTGTATCTTTCATAAAATCTACAAAAGAAAGTAATGTGTAGCTTTGACTGACCTGTCTTTTCGTCGCAAGGGCAGGGACTAGCATCAAGGTTCCTCTTAAAACCCAGCGGGAAGCATAATAAATATTTTAGTGTCCGTTCTAAAATTGAATAGTAAGGAGCGTTTCCAACGAGCTCTAGCATGCCAGAGATAATTAGTGGGGCAATCTGATGGGAACTGACCGAGATAGGTGGGAATATTCATTTTCCCTTCGACTTCCCAAATCCTCTATAGATGATCATAGTTGAGCAGTGCTTGTTGAAATTTGCTTTTTATTTACATTGCTGCAAGTTGTGGGGGCCGTAAAAGCTCATTGTAGACCAATTTTACAATATTCAGGATTAATGTGAGCATGGAACTCAATATGGCTGCTCCAAAAAAAAAAAAGCAGTGCAAGTGATTGGTGACAGTAGTGAAGATTAGTGTGAATGGATATTTCCAAGGGATAGATCACTGACAATTAATACGTTACTACAAACCCAGAAATCCTATATATATATATATATATAAATTTAACTGTACAAGAGAACAAGCCTAATGACAGGTGACAGTGGAATTTGTTGAAGTTTCGACCCCAAAAACTGATTGCTTATAGGGCCTTCGTCAGGACAAAAGAACAATGGTAGCAACCATAAGGAAGTGTCCCAAAATGATCCTGTAAATATGAGGCTATTGCCAGTTGTAGGGAAACAATTGCTCCTAACCAGATTGCACCAAAATAAATTGGTGATGAGACCTCTCTCTCGTGGCTGCAGCGCATGCTCTCCTCTCTGCCGATGCTGGGAGCTCCTCCTGGTTAGGAGTAATTGTTTCTCCAACTGGCAATACTCTGATGGTTACAGGTTCTTTTTTGGACACTTACTTATGGTTGCTTCCATTGTTCATTAGCCCTGATGAAGACCCCATAGCAATCCGTTTTCAGGGTTGAAACATTGACAAATTCCACTGTTGCCTGTCAGGAAGCTGGCTCTCTTGTACAGTTAAGTGAATGTATGAGTTCTGTGCTTGTAGTAATGTGTCAATTGTCAGCAGTGAGCTCTCTTGTAAATATCCATTGTGGACTAATGTTCACTTCTGTCACAAATCACTTGCACCGCGCTGCTTTTTGGAACACCTGTATCAATATCTGTTTCTAAATATGTAAAAATTTTACATAGTTAACATACAATTGATTGTGTACGATATTTTTTTATTTAAGAAATTTCCATGGGAGCATAGGTTGTAAGATCTCTCCGAGGAAGCCTTTGTACTATTAATGCATTGCCCAGGTTCCCAGAGTTCCAGGGTGAACACTTGTTTGTCTGTAGTAAATAAAAACATAGCATCACTACATTAGTGTTAAACATACAAAAAGTCAACACATTATCCATTTGGGATGCCATTAGTAAACACGATGTGACATGTATTTCAATAAATATCGTCTATTTTGTGCGTGACTTGCTCATTTGGTCTGCATCATAAAGTCCCTGAAAAAAATATGAAATGAATATTGACTTTATCTGTGGTTGCCTATTCAGGTTTTGGCAAGATATGTGGGGGCCAAAGATGAGCTGCCATGATCTTCTGTCCTACTGGGAAAACGTTGCGGTGATAATTGCTAAATTATTGGGCAAGAAAACACTATCCCAATGGTGGGCACATTGGGCCTAATGCCCGGACCCAAAAAGATGAAATATTCATTTACGTTTGCAGACTTAACCCTGATGATAGTGAAACCTTGTATAACCATGTCCTGGAAGCCAGCCGTGTCACCAGATGGCGATGTCTGACAGATGAAAATGCAGAAATGAGCAGAGGCTAAATAGAAGGTGATAAGGTGGTCATCTTCCCAGCTGAGATGACCAGAGACACAGGACACGTGGGACCAAGTTCTGTTAGAAATGGAGAAGGTTCTAGAATCTAGACCACCTTGAGAAAACCACATAAATAAGGTTTCTAGGAGAGCTAGAGGCACCTCCCTTAAAGAACTCACCCCTCGTAGGCATACATAACAATAGAATGTTTGTTCTTAATCATAGCTGTCACATTTTCAGGCTACTTCTGTTACATTTCCATGGTTCCACTGTACATGTGAGTGACATTAAGCTGTTAAATGGAGAGACTTTCTTGCCAGTAAAACAAACCAATGACATCCGTGAAAAGGGATAAATATCAGAAATTGCACACTTCAGAGCAATGAGCAGCTATAAAAAGAAATTTATACTGTCTCAAAACTCCATAAAATGGAAGACCACTAACCTACATGATGATAAACAGTAAATCTGTTTTCACATTTTGCGGCAGTCTATCGTATATAGTTTATATAATGCAATTTTAAAATAATGCCTTGCACATTCACTATTCTTTTAGTCACAGGTTGGGACCTAATAGCACTGTCAGTAACTCCCGCTGTGCCCACCAGGAGCCAGTTTAGTTTCTCTCCTTGTTTAGCACACATGCAGTGATCAAATTGTCCAATGATGTTTCATAACGTAAGAGTATATTTCCTACTGATTACTTTAACTTGCATTTATCTTTCGGTTTAAGTATGCACCATTATTTCAAACCTGAAGGTGAAGGCAATCAAAAATAGCGACAGAATAAAAATATTTCACCCTTTTTAGCCACGTCTTTGACCCTGCCACTCAGTCTGACACTGCCCCCTTTGCAGCACTTAAGATGGAGTACTCGCGTCTGCTGCACTCGCCTGTGATAAGAAGTGATTGCCAGGTTGAGACTGCAGAGAATGTCTTAAAACCTAGTGTGCTGGACTGGGCTGCAGGCTGCTGAGATTGCTGGCTAAGGGCCTGCTAGGTAAGCCTGCTCCTAGCCTCAGATGGTGAATGTCACTGTTGCTCACTGTCACAATGTGTTCTGAGGAGCAAGCTGCTTGCCTGGCCAGCCTCTTGTGGTTGCTGCTGCTGAGGCATTGTTCATGTGAGAACAGATTGATATTTTCATTTCGTCACTCCGACGGTGACCGTGTGACTTTTCAAACTATCCTAGCCTGAGAGCGCGACCAACTCCTATGGTTGCGCGTGGAGGGAGTACCACTCTGGTGTTACCGTGCATGGCAGGAAAAACTAAATTGCTGCTTCAGTGCCTGCCCTGTCGGGCAACGAGACACTGCACGACACATTGGAAGCAGGTTCATTGCCAGAAGACAACAGACGAGGCTCTGGCCTGGGGATACATGTAGGGGCATGGTCTCTGCCAATAACGTGGTCCGGATAATTGTTTACCACTTAATCTCAGGGTAATCTCTTTGGAAATTTAGAAAATGTGGCACCATTACCTTTAATTACCATTACCCTTGTTTCCACTCAAGGTGCCGGATCTTGGCCACCTTATTTTGACCAAAAGAGCTCCTCCATAAACATGGGCAATTAATCGATTGCAAATAAACATTTTAGCCAATAACGATAGTTGTGAGTAGTTTTAAAGGAATTTATTTTCTAATTAATATTTAAGATTCTCTGACTCTTCCTTCATTAGTCTGGTATCAATCAGGTTACAGAATTAATAGAAAAATAAAGTTAGTACAGAGTATATCATAATTTGCATACAGCGTGTTCCATAAAGGAAAGAATCCCTATTCTAAGAAAATTACGTTCTAATGTCAGTCGGAACTCATGAAGAGTTAAAGAATTGATGCAAGATTGAGATTAGCTGGAAGCTAAATCAATTAATATTTGCAGAATCTCCCATTAGGAGAAATAAGGCATACAGCAAATAAGCCTTGGCAAAGCCAGTTAGTCAAAGCATAAAGCTTGGGGATTTTAATGAGTCAGAATAGAACAAAACCTGCATCTAGTTGCCTCAGTTCAGCTCTCCATCACGGTCTGTCCTCTCCTTCCGGGCATCTGCAAATCACATCTGCTCTGCTCCCTTCAGTTCTGCATCGAAGTCTTAGACCTCCTCTGCAGCCTCCCGTCTCTAAATCTGCCTGAGCTGGTCTCTTGCAAAGGTCTCAAACTCCTAAACTAGGAGCGCGTTAATATCGAAAATATTACAATTTTCGTTCTGCATCCAACTGGAATCCAGCATTCTCCAAAAGGACACCTCCACCCCTCGGCAGTCTGCATACGTCATCCATCAGACAGGCGAAAATCCTTCCCCCAACATTCTGCATCTTATTTAATGAACTTCATCTCCTAATCTTCCTTTAAAGAAACATTTTATTTTAACTAAACACATAATAGCTGCAAAGAACGTATTAATTAAGCAAGAAACATTAAACATAACATGGTAATGCACTTTTAAAATGTGTTTTCTCTATTCTCACTAAAGCAAAGAATTAATGAGGCTTTGTTTAAACATTTCCAGCAACTTAGATAAGGATCCTAGGCATGCTGTCAATTATGCCAAGCCGCCTTCTTTCACACTGAGCGAAATTCCTTTGTTTATCTCGAAGGTCAACTGAAGCTTACAGAGCAAGAGCTAAATCATGAGCTGTTTCTGTTTCTCTACATTTTAAAATGTGTTAATTCTAATACAATTTATATTCTACTAATGCACACATTTAACATTTTTCCAAATTAAATCACATTCTATAGTGAGAACAAAATCTAAACTAGCCATATTAAAATCAAGCTGTGAATTGTGCAATATTTTACATAGGTTGCTAAGTGAAAAGCTTCTGTCTAAAGCCTGTAAATATCAGAGCCTCATGTTTTCATTTTGCAGCAGCAAATGGCTGCGTGTCACTTTTTTAAATGCAGTTTTATGTCTGAAGGCCAAGGCAGGTTTGCCATTAGTAATGCTAAATTCTAAAGGAAATGTTTTATGCTCTTTCATTGTCAAACTTTGATTTAGCTTTGCTGCACCAGGAACATTGAACCTGGTGGTCCTCATAAGAACAGCTAAACTCTTACAGCGCTGCCCACAAACTGCAGTATTTAAAATCTTAATCTCACTGGTATCCCTCTCCTCATGTAATGTTACTGTTCCTATTGTGAAGCGCTCTGACACCCTCGGGTAAAGTCTGCGCTATATAAAAACGCATAAATAAATAAATCAGTCAGGCAAACAACTGTACATACACCCCCGATATATCTGCTTGGCACCAACCAACTAGCCTACCCAATCTATGCCACTGAATTGCAAATCCACATCTGACTATTAGAGTGATGTTATGTTACTGATATTTGTAGATCGCACGTTCACCAGTGTGTTTCTTGGCGCTGGGGTAATATGAACTGATCAAGCTACTGGAGGGACTTTAGTCATATACTTGTCTGAAAAGCCTTGTTTTATTAGTTGTCTGAATTTCATATAGCTGGGAGCTTTTCTAATTTCGAGGGAAAAGGAGTACCAGATGCTGGTGCAATTACTGAGAATCTGGAGCCACCCATTCTCTTTTTGAACTTGGGTATTGTCCAGTAGTTCATATGAGCGGATTTTAAAGTTCATTTGAGGGGTGTAATTTGGAATTCGGGCTGTGATAAAGGCTGGGCTTTCTCCATTGAGGATTTTGAAAAGAATGGAGCCAGTTAAAAAAAATTGTCCTTTGTTCCACCATAGGCCAGTGGAGGTTTTTTCATCAAAGGGGTGATGTGTCAATGACCAGGACAGCCAGGTTCTGAACTATTTGAAACCTGCGATGGAGGCATCTTTGGAGGCCCAAATAGAGAGAGTTGGCATAATGCATTCGAGAGGACTAGGGCAATTGGAGCTTGAATAAGGGCCTCGGATGAGGAATTTCCCAATTTTCCTGATACTGCCAAGTAGTTGAAAGCAGGAAGAGATTACCACTCCGAGTTGGGGTTTCATAGAGTTCCTTGTCAATGAGGACCTCTAGACATTTTACTGATTTATTGGGGGAGGGAGGGGCACCCATCCTAGAAAGCCAGAATGATGCATTCCAAAAGTCAAGCCTACTCCTGGTGGTGATCTGTTTTATCTGAGTTTAATTTTAGATGGTTGCCGTTCATCCAGTCACGGATGAACAGCATTGTATTTTGGAAAACCTCCTTTGATTCAGAGGAGTTGTCAATGTTAAAGAGCAGATGCGTGTCCTCTGCATAATTATAGATTTTGACCTTCATTTTTTTGAGAGTGTACTAGAGGGTATATATACAGATTAAAGAGGTGTGGAGAAAGATTCCTGGAGTACTTCACCATCTAGATGAACTTTGGGTGAGTTGAAAGGGGTCAGGCAGATAGATTGAATCATTTTTCTTGAACGCTTGTGCGGCCCCTTCTGTAATACCTTGCTTTCTGTAATACCGATAGCGCTGGCGTGCATAAAGCGCCAGCGCTATCTTCAGGGGGCGTTCCTTTTGCCTCTGCGCTCGCACCGTATTGCAGACACAGGCGCAGAGGCAAAGAAGCCCTCAGGAGGCGCACTGCTAGTGCGCCCCATGAGAGCAGCCCTCTGGATGGACCCCCCAGACTTCCCCTTTTAAAGTGCAGGCGGGTTGCTGCCTGCACTGTGAAAATACTGACCGGCTTCAAAGCAGCGTCTGTTTTTCACACGAATGCGCTGCCCCCAGGGCAGCACGAGTTCATGGCTGCCCTGAGGGCAGCGCATTCATCATAATACGACGCATTTTCCTTCATTGCGCTCGGCGCTCCTTTTAAAAGGTGCACCCAGCAAAATGAAGTAAAATACGCTGCATGTATAATGCGGCCCCAGGAGGTTCTCTTCAGTGGAGTGAGCCAGGCGGAAACCTGCCTGGCAGGGATCGGGGAATTTGGACTCCTCCAAAAAGGAGCGGATGTTTGGAGCAAAATATGTCTCCACTACTTTCACTAAATAGGGTAGTAGGGAAATGGGACAATTTTTCAGTTTAAGTGGGGGTCTTCGCTGGCTTTCTTTTGGACAAGGTACCGCTATAGCTTCCTTGAATGAGCTAGGTACTTTGACTTGGCTAAGGAACAGGTTGGGATGGAAATAGCTGTATCGGGGAATTGAAAATATTGTTTTTTTGGACTCTGGGGGGGGGGGACAAGTGCCATTTTGAGAATAATTGTTCCGCCATTTGCGTTCACAGCGACGTAGTTCAACTTTAGCTATTTATTCATAGATCTTCTGTGAATCATTTGGATCCGTCGTGTTGTCTGGCCTCTTTGGTTTTACGGAGAGGGCCATGCATATTACTAGCAACCTCTAGCCAGTCAGTAATTGCTTTCCCATAAAGATCTATGTTATAGTTTAGGTCAGGTAGGGTGATTGCCAGAGTCATAGGAGTTGAGGTCTACCCGAGACCAGCTTCTGGAGAGGATTCCGTGACAGGGAAAAAGCTTTGTGAAGCAGTCCAGTTAGTGAAAACTTGATCAAGTAAGGGTCAGACCACACACCGGGGGAAACCGTGATGGAGCTGCTAAAGCTGGATGCTGTTGAATTGTCTAAATCCAGCAGTCCGCTTTTTTCTTTCTAGATCAGTGGATCATTAACTCCATCCCCGCATGTTGGTCAGTTGGGAATCCTCCAGAGGTGCACCTTTTCCAAGAAAATGTTAGGTTAACATCTGGAATTTCAACACAACGTTGATTTTTATTAAATAAGTTGGCATATGCTTGTGACGGGCTTTCCACTGCAAAGGTCTTTATTTGCCCAAATGGTGCTGTTGTCAACCTTAATTACTGTAACAGCATCTATAAAAGAATGCCCCAGAAAAACACTTTTAAAAGATCAAGGGAGGGAAACCCTTGTATACAACTAATCTTTAACTTGCTGCATGGCAAATTCCTGTCCACTCAATCACGGGATAAGCGCACATCAGAACTCTGTCCCAGCCTAACAGTTGGACAGCAGACTATTTGAGTGTACCTACCCTGCTAGATGTCTAGGGTCAACATCCTTGAAATTGGTGTCCCTCTGTAAAACACGGATCGGGTGTTGCAGGAGATCCCTGCACATTCAAGCCACCACATGGAAACACCTGTGCTCTCTGCTGGTAACCTGACCACAACATTTACAAGTGCCTTCAAACCCAACCTGCTTGTTCAGCATATCGACCACAATGACCTTTAGTTGGTCACTTTTAGATGGCCCAATGTCTTCAATGCTTAATATTCTCCGCCCTAATTATCTAGCCTGCTGCTTAACAACTTATTTTAGCACTCCTGAATAGGTTTACAGCAGTGTGGACACTATAAAACCATGCATAAAGTAGCATTGAAGGGTTAATGTGGAATGCTAGACTAGACAGGCAGATTAAAACAGGAGGAGGGTTAGCCATCATCCACAGTGACAGTGAAAATTACAACTCTGGAGCAGCGTAGCAATGAGAAGATCGAAATCCTGATTTTTCAGATGGATCTTCCGCCACAAAATAGCTGGAAAGGGGCACTGGTATATCGTCCACCAAGCCCCATTGCCGAATTCTCTCTCCAACTTACGGAGCTGATTGCTCCTTATGTGATCTCTTCCAGCAACTTTATGTTGCTGGGAGACTTCAATATACATAGTGAATGCCAAGACAAGGCAGAAACGTCGTCTTTTCTGGCTGATCTAGCCACACTGAACCTAGCAAAAATCAATGATGGCCCAACCCACATAGCAGGACATACCCTAGACATCATTTTTTCGAACTCGTCACATGCAAAGCCCCGAGGCCACTAAGTTGGTCTGACCATGCACTCATTGACTTCCAAGTGCAGGGACCCAGAGAACAAGAGCCGCCCATCCCAGATCACCAGTTCTCGTACAGACAATGGCATAAAATTAATCCAGAAACCTTCTCAGCGGCCTTTACACCACTAGGGGACATCGCACTTAGTAATATTGAGGAGAGCTTAGCCCATTTCAATGAAGCAGCCTTAGTTGCTATTGAACAGATCGCCCCTCTTAAAACACGATCAAATAAATCCAGGCAAATCCAGGCGGCCTGGTTTACTCCTGAACTTCATAAGGAAAAAAGTCTATGTAAAAATCTGGAAAGATGGCGTCGGACCCATCTTATTGAGGATAAAGAGAAATATAGGTTAGCCCTCACTCATTACCACAAAAACATAAAGCAGACTCGAAAAACCCATATAGCTCAACAACTAAGCCAAGCAGAAAATACTCCCAAAGCCCTGTACCAGATCCTGAAAGCCTTTACTAACCCCAAAGCCTGCGATCTGGAAGAAAACCTCTCGGTCCCTCTGTAATAAAATAGGCGATTTCTTCATACAGAAAATCGACACCATCTATAATAAGATTACCGCGGCAAGCTGTCCACAGCCGGCAGACACCACAATGTATCCCCGCCAAGTCCTAGGACAAAATCACTGTTGAATTTCCCCCCTCTATCCCAGGAAGAGACAGAAACCCTAATGTGCAAAGTAAAATCCGGCTCGCCACTCGACGTCTTACCTGCAAGAATCTCGGCCTCTCTTGCCAAACGGCTGTCGGATCCAATCTGCTCTCTATTGAATTTATCGCTGAAGGAAGGCCACCTACCATTGACATGGAAGGCGGCACAGATCATCCCAATCTGAAAAAACACCAAAGCTTCCATGGAAGATCTCTCAAATCTGCGCCCCATCTCCCTCTTACCTTTCCTGAGCAAAGTACTGGAAAAATATGTTAATAAACATCTATCGGACCATATCGAATCGGCTGGCTACCTTGATCCATCCCAATCGGGCTTCCGGCCAAAACATAGCACGGAAACAGCCCTGGTGGCCGTCACTGATAACATCAGGCTAGCACTAGATAACGGTCAATCTACTCTCCTGGTGCTGTTGGATCTCTCCTCCGCATTCGATACGGTCGACCACCAGACTTTGCTGAGGAGACTGAAGGAAGCCGGGATTGGTGGAGTGGCACTGCAGTGGATGACTAGTTTCCTCACCAACCGTACCAGGCCATTAATCTGGGGCCATACCGTTCCAACACGAAAGTACTGACCAAGGGAGTGCCTCAAGGCTCATGTCTAAGCCCAACCATGTTTAACATCTACATTGCCCCCTTGGCCTCACTGAGGAACTACGGGTTCATCCTGATTATTCTATGCAGATGACACCCAACTCACCTTCTCCTTCAATAAGACCTCTCAGACAGCCAAGCCTCCTTCTCTTCCGGCATGCTAGCTATCTCACAGTGGATGAGAAACAATTTTTTACAGCTGAATGCCGGAAAGACTGAAAT
>CAWUFW010011681.1:592500-596421 GCA_963921515.1 Calotriton arnoldi
GTCGCATGCAAGACCGTATTGCCTGCAGTAGGCTTTCTGAACAATCTAGTGGCCAAATGCTCATGATCCACATGTATTTCAACATCTAAGAAGCACACAGATACGGCATTGATAGTAGATGTAAATTGGAGGTTGAGACAATTGTCATTTATACGATCTACAAATTCCTTAGCGCTTGACTCAGAACCCCTCCAAATAAAAAACAGATCATCAATGTAACGTAAATACACCGCTACATGTTGTTTCATTATCGCTTCACATTGTCCATAAAGGACCTGCTCCTCCCACAGCCCCATATGCAAACAAGCATAACTGGGGGAGAAGCAGGCCCCCATCGCGACTCCCCTGATCTGTTGATAAATCTGGTTATTAAACAAAAAGAAATTTTGTTCTAAACATGCCAATATCATTGAAGTCAACATTCTGTTATGCTTAAAAATTTCATTGGACGCCGATTCAAATAGTATTCCACAGCCTTCAAACCATCACAATGTCTGATAGAGGTGTAGAGAGATGCCACATCAAGAGTTATTAAAAGCATATCAGAACTCCACACCACATGTTCAATTTTACGTAAAAAATCAGATGTATCCTGTACAAAAGATGCAAGCTGCTTGACCCAGTCTTGAAGAAAAAAATCAACATATTTAGAAGTATTCTCCATAATACTGTCTATGGCCGAAATAATGGGTCTACCAGGAGGCTTGTCAATACTTTTGTGAATCTTTGGTATGAGATAAAAGGTAGGAATAACGGGATGTTCCTTTTTTAAAAAGCGATATTCATCATCCGTTATTAATCCTGTACTTTTCCAAGCCAGAAGTTTATGGTAATGATCATTCCATGCTGCCTTTACTACATGTATGTTGCTTTTTCTGTAACATGTCGGGTCAGCCAAGTGGTGTGCCGCTTCCTCCATGTATAATTGGCGTGGCCACAATACAACGTTTCCGCCTTTGTCGGCTTGTCGTACAATGATATTGTTGTCAGCTTGTATTTTTTTCATTAGTTGTTTGTAACACAAGTTTTGTTTATCTATACCATGACGAGCTCTGTTGGTTGCTAAGTACAATCTCTTCAAGTCACTGGTAACTAAATCATGAAATACATCTAAATTATCATGTAACATGATTGGCTGGAAGACAGATTTAGGTTTGAAAGGCGTAGTACAGGTTTCTCCTTCATCAGGCAGTTGTACATCTGTAACAGATATTTCACCTAACTGTTCATTCTGAAGAGACCAGGCATCTTGGAATAGGCTGTAATCACCAGCTGTCAATAGCGAGGGATTTATTATGGCTCCATGTGGATCCGATGTTAATTTCTTTTTGGGTTGTAAGATATAGAACTTGTTCAGTTTGAGTTTTCTCACAAATCTAAAAGTGTCCAAACGAACATCCGCATAGTTCATTTTGCAAGGTGGACTGTACGATAATCCTAAGCCCAGGACCCGTTTCTCTGCTGGTGTTAATGGCATGTTCGTTAAATTCACTACTGCGTCGATGTCTGCGGTGCCTACACTTGTGTTTGGTTCCGATTCTGAAAACGGTTCCATCTGCCCCTCATAGGTTTTTTGCCGACGGTTTTGCCTTCTTTTATTGCTTTTTCTTCTCTGATTACGTTTGAAGTTGTGTCTTTGATTACACTGCCAGGTGGACTCCGGGGTCTTAATGTATCCCTTCTGTCTTGGCACAGGCAGTTCACCTCCTGTGCTAGGGAGAGTTTGGTAAACCCCAAGTTATGTGCTCCTGAAGTATCTCCTTCAGGATCACTTTCAGCGGCAGAACTCAAATCAGAAATCGAGGTGGATGCGGCAGTGGCCTCGCTGATTTTCCTTACAGATGGTTTGTTAACCCTCGCCTTCACTGCATCATATCTACGGGCAAACGTGAACACTTGCCCGTTCTGATAGTCCACCCTATCCCTTTCAAACTTAAAAGCCTTCCGTCTTTTAATGATATCCTCGTCCTTGCATAAACGGGCCACCATATCCTCCCTTAGTTTCTTGACGTGCTCCGTTTTCTCCAATTTTCCAATCTCCACCTCCAATATTTCAATCTGAGATTGTAATTTCACGCGATCACTTTCCGCGTACTTCACCAAAATTGCCATGAGTCTACTAGATGAATCCAAGTTAGACTCTGCCCATTCCGTAAGCATAGCAGGGTCGGGGTTCTCATAACTAGGTGCTAGAGTGATCCTCAAGCCTCTTGGAACCCTCCCGACCGCCAAGTAGCGGGACAAGGATCTGTGTTCCCACCACTTGGACTGTTCCGAACGCATAAGTTTCTCCAGCTTTTTAAACATGTCTCTAACAGTGGGACTTTCTGATAATAGAGTACCTGTATTTTCCACAGCTGTCGACCCCCCAGCCGGGGAGTCGTTAAACATAGACATAGCAGCCTCCTCTCGATTACGCAACGCGTCGGCTGACATTGTTGCTTAAAAGTTGTGGCTGAACTATTAATGCAGGATTCGAAAACGGTCGCTAGTCTATTAAAACAATGTCCAAAACTTAGCGCCGTGCACACTCCCCCACTGGTAACTCTGTCGGATCCTACCTTGACAGAATGCCTAGTGCTAACTCCGGTCAGCCGACACAGGTTACACCGACTTCCGCATCCCAAGGCAGGTCAATCTACAGCATCCAGGGGCTCCCGCAGCTTACTCCTCGCCGGAGTTACGAAAATCAGTTCCGGGTGATCAGAACAGGTTGCTTCCTGCTGCTGTGCCCAATCCGAGGGAGGGGTTCTGCTCATACCGCTGAAGCAACTCGGTACTTAGATACATTCGATTCGTCCTCCAGAGAAGCCTCTCACGGACCTAAAAAGACGACAGCAGACCCCAGGTTCTTTGTGCAAATCCAATGCTGTTTATTAAAATGCCAGCAAGTCCGCCATTACGCGTTTCGACCCCCACTCGGGTCTTGATCACATGACGCATTGCATTATGGAGATACGACATTTAAAGTGATAGGTACCAGGAAATGACGACATGCAGTCAAAGTGCAAATGCATAGAAAGTATAGAGTTACTGTCAGCAGCATAGTACTACAGAAGAACTATATGTATGACAATATATGAATATATAAATATAAATATGTGCAAAGTTAGATGCGCCTTCAATAAATAAGCAAAAAGTATATAAACACCATATAAATAAATAAATATACTGTTATGTGTTAAAAAGATTCTTATAAAACAGTGTGCAATCAGAAAATTCTGTTCTGTCTGTAATATACTTTCACCAAACTTTGTCCATGATTATGTTTATGCTGATGTTAAAAGCACAACCCCTGATTCTGCTGCCATTTAAAGTAAAGGATAATGCCCCAGTGGGCCTTCCCATATCTCCCGCACCTTGCATGCATTGCAAATCCATGGTAAAAATATGTGCTAGAAAAATTACAAAAAATTATACAATAAATACAAAAAAATACCAAAATTTTAAATTTCCAAGGCAAAATACTCAAATGTCTAAAATGTATACACTACAGCTGATCCCAATATACAGTACACATAAAAAATCCACATCATATTATCATTGCTTAACAGTTTTCTCCACTCAAAGACATGTATGAAAATCCGCACTGGCATTTAACCCTGTAGGAGATTTTGTGTCGAGTTCCAGTATGTACCTGGTTTCCAGGAGGCGCAATTTGGCCTCCCGGTTTCCACCTCGTTTGAGTGCTGGAACCGTATCTATTACATAATACTGGAGCAAAACAGGGTTACTCTCATGTTTTTGCTCAAAATGCCGCGCGACAGGGTAGGCCTGGTCTTTGCCACTGATTGCCCTTATGTGCTGGAGTATCCTCTTGTGGACCGGTAGCTTAGTGCTACCAATATACCTCAATCCACAAGGGCACTCCAGCACATAAACCACTAAATTCAGTCTTACATGTCAACCTCTTGTTTATCA